>CM077516.1:52740033-52768259 GCA_039654895.1 Mongoloraphidia duomilia
TTTAACTGTTTGTTTTGTTTAATTATTAGTTAAAAAAATATTTTCTTAATAAAAAATTGTTTCATTAATAAAAATAAATTCATTTAATATTGAAGAATTTATTTTAACTGATTTTTCTAATTATTCATTATTAGCTATTATTGTTATTAAATAATGGTTAGTCAGCGTTACCATGGTACCCATTCTCATATGTGGCCAAAGTAATCGTTGATCCTAACTAATTTGCACAATGAAGTTTTCCCTATGTTCGGTTTTCTATGATACACCCTGTATATTTTTTTAAGGAACTATTCATATGTTTCTATGGTAGCGACTGAAGAAGGGAAGTGTACCAGAGACCAAGAGAGCAATTTTCAGAATGCTGCATTGAAGAGCGGATTACTTATGGAGATGTTTCCTGCATGATCTGGAGTACAATTTCTATGGGAGCACGAACCGACTTTGCTTTCATCCGTTGGGACGACCGTGGCCACGGGAAAGGAGGTTTAACGGGTGCTAGGTACATCGAGGAGATTTTAGCAGTTAATGTG
This sequence comes from Mongoloraphidia duomilia, assembly GCA_039654895.1. Classification (NCBI taxonomy): domain Eukaryota; kingdom Metazoa; phylum Arthropoda; class Insecta; order Raphidioptera; family Raphidiidae; genus Mongoloraphidia; species Mongoloraphidia duomilia. The sequence continues at coordinate 52,740,564 of CM077516.1, forward strand.
GTACCTTACGTCGACTACATTGAAATAAATTTAATTTGATGCATGACAATGTGAGGCCACACACCGCAAGATTCGTGCAAGATTACATTACAGAAGTCGGTTTTCGGGTTATGGAGTGGCCAGAATGTAGTCCCGACTTTAACCCAATCGAACATTTATGGGATGAGCTGAAACGAAGAATTTGTGCCTCAACCTCGATCCCAGAGCTTACTGTTGCAGTAGAAGAAGATTGGCTTAACATCCCACAAGAAACAATATCGAACTTGATTAGATCTATGCCTATTCGTATGAGAGATGTTATTAGGGCAAGAGGGGGTCATCCTAATTATTAAAAATCAAGAGTTAATTTAGATAATTGTCAATAAACCATACTTCTTTTAGTAATAAAAAAAGTTAATTTGTTTCATTCATTAATTTTACAGTTTTAAGCCTATAAGAAGCCGAAATAAATTTAATAAATTTAGACTAACATTGAAGCATATTAAATTGTCTTTCAAACAGCATATAGTCTTTTTTGATCTGATGAATAGTTCCTAAAAAAATATAGTTAAAGTCAAAAGATAACAGTGGGCCGATTTCTATGCATACGCAAGTGTAGTAGTACCCATGTGTAAACTTTAATATTTGAATCATTGAAGCCTTCCAGAAATATTTTCCAATTTTTTAACCTATTTTAACCGTTTTCTAGGGGATCACTTTTCCAACATGTGAGCTAGGACCGATTTTGCGATTACATTTCGAGGTATGACCGACCTGAACACTAATGTAAAATTTAAGAAAAATAAATCCGATGACTTGGGCTCTAAGGGCGACCGCAGACAAATATTTTTTAAAAAGTTCTAAAAACTTCAAATCAAATTTTTGCACGATCTTCTATTTTTTTATATGAGAAAGTAAAACCTCCGACCGACAAAAAGTAGTGCCTATATTGTGTATTTTGAAATTGTAATTATATATATTTTAATCACATTTTTTATTTTATATGAGTGCATACGATACTTTATCCTCAGTGATTCAGTGGTTTAAATCAAAATATATTTTAAAGCATTTTTAGGAATATAGGTAGGTAAGGTACATCATGTGTAGGTACAGTGAAATATTGTGTTGCGTCATGGAAATGAACCCACCTTAATTTATGTATTGGTTGAAAAAAAATACAGAAAACAGAATACGCTTAATCTTTTTTAAATGAAATGCTGAATAAATTATTTTTGTCGGTTTTCCACATAATTCTACAATATGGTGGTTTGAATAATCGCGACAATCCGATTATCTTTTATAATATTATACCTACCTACAATACCCACTATTTCGTTTCAAAAACAGAATTATGCTGGGCTGCACAGTGCACACTGTGGCCTCACATATTTCTCCAAAGGAAAAGCAATCTTGAATTTTGATTCGATACTGTTAAACTCATCTAACATATTTTTTTGAAGTGAAACTTCTTTACGTACGATAGAGTGAATTGGATTAATTAGAATTTGCAGACCCGTAGCAACTCTGTTTTCCATGGCAAATAAAAGTTGTGAATATTACTTTTTTTAACACGCTTTTATTATTAGCTTCACTTGTATGTTTGCTTGTCAGTTTGTAACCGACTTCTTTGAACTTGATTTTGACCAACTTTGAACGGTTAGATTTAGTTTAAACGTTGTCGACTTATCAAGGACCGACGACAATACAATAATTCAATAAGTTTGTCCCATTATCCTGACCAGGATCTCCAGGACTAAAAAAAAAGAAGCAAAAAACTTCAGATTGAACAGAAACTTTGCACACTTATTAAGGACCGATGACAATACAATAATATCATAAGTTTGTCCCATTATCCTGACCAGGATCTCCAGGACTAAAAAGCAAAAATAAATTATAATTTAAAAAAACTAAAAAACACGCTTTAATGAACTAAAAAGTTTATTGTAAAAAAGCGTGGAGTAGTATGAAAATATGATACAAAGCACCTCACGCTTTTTTACAATAAAATTAATTATTTGTTACTTTTTAGTTCATTAAAGCGTGTTTTTTAGTTTTTTTTTTAAATATCTCTTGTGTCTATCAATCTAGGTCTACTATTCAGCATAGTCCGATAGGCAATAGTACTGATAATCATAATTACCAGAATTCAATGGAGTGTGTGTACCTATATTTTTCTGTTTTTTCGTTTCTTTTCAAAAACGCGTGAGGGGCCAATTCTACCTCGTGCTCATAATATGTTGCTCTATGTGCCTGTGTGGTTGAATGGCTGACGAAAGGACCTGACGTGACGGATGTATCGCTGCAACGTGTGAATGTATGTATGTGTGTGTATATACGTCTCCCAGTACAACTACAGATGACGCGAGCAGCTGCCCACCACGCTTGTCTCAAAAATCAGTACTCTGTTGATAGTGGCTAGAAGTATTTCTGTAGTGTAAACTACACGGTAAAAATTGATAAAAATTCATCTTGAAAAGCAATATTTTTCTATGTAGATTAGTCATTTGTTTTTCTGAATGTATAATTTAATGTTCTACAATAAAATTAAGTTTGACAACGACATTAAATTTAATCTGTTCCTGCAGATAAAAAACTATCATTATAATATCACAATCTAAGGTCATTGTCAAATCAGCTTTTTAACAATGCGTTCTGCAACCCAGCATTAATGTGCCTTGTTGCCAGAAAAGAAGAGCGTTTTAAGCCCAGATTTAGGATTTTTTGTAGATTATAGACAAAAAAAGAGATGGCGTGCTTAAGACCACATCGGTAGAAGTATAATTCTTTCACTCACTGACCGGTATACTTCCGTGCCTTAGTTTTAACTAGTGATGTGCCGGATATCCGTATCCGATCCGTATCCGCGGATATCCGAGGGAAAAGAAAGATCCGTATCCGTATCCGTTAGTTTTTTGGCGGATCTTTTACGGATCTTTTACCTTATCAATTTTCAAATCATAGATAAAATTTTATATACAGTGTGTCCCACCGAATTTGAGACATAGGAATTTAACATAGGATTTTGATATTTTGTTAATATTTGCTCCCCATTAAATGTTTTTGTTATTTTTATTTTACGAACTGGTTCTAAATATCCAGAGGAATGATTCTGTAATTTATTTTATTCTTAATTCTTGTTAAAAATTCAAAAAAATCACATTTTTGAGAAATAAAATACGAAGCTTAGTTTGTATACCAGTTTTATGAGCGCCGACATCGTTTCGTTCATAGCCAAGTTGACAGCACGCAAGGGCAATAATTATACATTCCACCAAGCTTGAGTTCGAATCCCGGGTCCCGCCGAGTCCTCAAATATTTTTTTTTTTTTTGATGAAAATACATTGGAAAATTATTTTAGATAAAAAAAATTTAATTGAAAAATTATTTAAAAACAAATAAATTTAATGTTGAGCGTCTATAATTTACAATTTTAATTTTTTTCGACTATTCATCTTCAGCACATACTAAACTAAAAGTTTAGTATGTGCTGAATATGAGAGCCTAGCTCTTGAAATGTACATTCACGAATAAAATTATTGTGGTAAGAAGTGTCTAAACTATTGTTTTATTTTTATAATGACTAATAGTCGAAAAAAATTAAAATTGTAAATTATAGACGCTCAACATTAAATTTATTTGTTTTTAAATAACTTTTCAATTAAATTTTTTTTATCTAAAATAATTTTCCAATGTATTTTCATAAAAAAAAAAAAAATATTTGAGGACCCGGGATTCGAACTCAAGCTTGGTGGAATGTATAATTATTGCCCTTGCGCGCTGTCAACTTGGCTATGAACGAAACGATGTCGGCGCTTATAAAACTGGTATACAAACTAAGCTTTGTATTTTATTTCTCAAAAATGTGATTTTTTTGAATTTTTAACGAGAATTAAGAATAAAATAAATTACAGAATCATTCCTGAGGATATTTAGAACCAGTTCGTAAAATAAAAATAACAAAAACATTTAATGGGGAGCAAATATTAACAAAATATCAAAATCCTATGTTAAATTCCTATGTCTCAAATTCGGTGGGACACACTGTATATAGGTATAATTAGGTAATAATGAAAAACATTTAAATTCCATTCAGATTATTTTTTATTTTTTAATATCGTGGTCAAAAACTTTTTCCCATAACAGATAGTCTCTTTCCAAAGGTCGATGTGCAATATTTAGTATTTACCGCCGCGTACTCTAAGAAAGTTAAGATCCGTATCCGTATTTGTATTCGCGGATCTTGAGACCAAATATCCGTATTCAGATCCGTATCCGCGGATATACATTTTTAACGATCCGGCACATCACTAGTTTTAACTACAGTAAGATGACGCCCGTTCAGGCGTAGTCAATCTTCCAAACGAGCTTTGAAATTATTCATCACATTCCTCAGCATTGCCAGTGGAATTTGAACCACCTCCTGTCGGATACGTTCTTTGAGTGCTTCAACTGTTTCTTGATGGGTTATTCTGATAAACTTTGCTCTTCAGGTAACCCCACAAAACATTTGAAAATGGGTGCGAAAAGCACGACGTGCTTGCACGTATATAAGAGCTGCCATTTTTATAAAACGCTTTGACAGCGTACGCGCGATGCTGAGATGTCCATCGCTCCATTGCTATTAAATGCAAACGTGTTCGGAATATGGCCGACTGCATCCCCACCACCTTCCATCAGCTGAGCACGATTCCCGTGCTTTTCAAAATCGCTCTTTACTCTGACCCACCTTGTATAATTATAAGATATAAGTTTCACAAAAAAATGTGCCGATTCCGTATTTAAAAATTACCATTACTTATAATTACCATTATAAACTGCATCATCGTACAGGACTTCGAAACTTCTTGTTTTGTGTTTCATTCAATTGTCTATAGAAAATGAAACGGCTTCAAGTAAACCTTTAATCATTATTGTATTAATATAAATCAATCAATACGGAGAAATTCTTCCCAAAACATTGCTTTTATTTTAATTCATCAAAACATGAGCGCTTTTGGACCTTCGTCCATCATCAGATCTACAAAGTTCATTTATTAAATTACAATCTTATATTATGACTAGTAACTAATTAATTTATAACTATATACAAAAATAGGATTCAAACATAATGGTTTCAAATGGAGTTTAACAAATTTTAATTGTTGGAAATAGATGTGAGTATTACTGGAATTTATACGAAATATTTCTGTATTTAGTTATAAATTAAATTAGTTACTAGTCATAATATAAGATTATAATTTAATAAATGAACTTTGTAGATCTGATGATGGAAGAAGGTCCGAAAGCGCTCGTTTTGATGAATTAAAATTAAAAAAAATGTTTTGGAATGGATTTTTCAGTATTGATTGATTTAAATATTACATTTTTCCAAATTTATTGCGTATAAGATATAATATATATATACAGGGTGTCCAAGACTTGCGTTGTCGGCCGATATATTGATTTTAGGTGAAGATAGAATAAAAGTTTAAATACAAAAGTTGTGTAAATTTTAATGGTGTATAACCTAAAAATATTTTCAATTATACAGCCTGTCCCATTTAAGCGTGGCAGATCAAAGCTATGTTTTTTTTAACCTAGCACCCTGTTTTTATTTGTTTTTTCAATTCTGCATCTAAATGTGAATAGAAATTGTAAGGAAAGCCATGCTCGAAAATTCAGTAATTTTTGAGTTATTCAAGTTTTTCAGAAATTTTTGACACGTGCAGACCTTTACCTAAAATTTGACATAGCCAAAACAGAAACCTTTATCAAACTGAAATTTTGAGGATCACTAGACAATGGACGGACAAATTAATGTCTGTCCTAAAAAAATGAATTTTTTATACAGGGTGTTCAAAATAATGTACTTCTTTTACCTAACTTCAATTACGTGTAACTTTTGATTGTTAAATACAACGATATAATTTTTTTGCTGGAATTGTATTCTTTAGGATATTTACTAACACTTTTATCAAGGGTTGTCCAAACCTAAACTTAATATTTTCGTATTAAAATAATAGGTTTAGGTTTGGACAACCCTTAATAAAAGTGATAATAAATATCCTAAAAAATACAATTCCAGCAAAAAAATTACCTCGTTGTATTTAACAATCAAAAGTTACACGTAATTGAAGTTAGGTAAAAGAAGTACATTATTTTGAACACCCTGTATAATAAATTCATTTTTTTTAGGACAGACATTGATTTGTCCGTCAATTATCTAGTGATCCTCAAAATTTCAGTTTGATAAAGGTTTCTGTTTTGGCTATGTCAAATTTTAGGTAAAGGTCTGCACGTGTCAAAAATTTCTGAAAAACTTGAATAACTCAAAAATTACTGAATTTTCGAGCATGGCTTTCCTTACAATTTCTATTCACATTTAGATGCAGAATTGAAAAAACAAATAAAAACAGGGTGCTAGGTTAAAAAAAACATAGCTTTGATCTGCCACGCTTAAATGGGACAGGCTGTATAATTGAAAATATTTTTAGGTTCTACACCATTAAAATTTATACAACCTTTGTATTTAAACTTTTTTTCTATCTTCACTCAAAATCAATATATCGGCCGACAACGCAAGTCTTGGACACCCTGTATATTAATGTATTAAATTATTCTTTTAATTTAGAAATTTCATACAATATCCGAGATTATGTCTGGATTTAATAATTTACATTTTTTGCCGTCAAGAGAGCTGCGTTTTACAGAAGAATATTTAATGATGTTTAAAAATGATCTAGGTAACAAATTAGCCTGCGGACACAAAACACAACTTTACTTTTGAGTTGATTAAAATACATGAATGAATAGGTACTGAATGTAGTGTTCGGCTGATTTAACTTGTCTATCTATCTCTACTATTAATAAAAATTTAGTGTGTTGTGTAGTAATGCATGCATGTACAGTGTACAGGATAAACTCGAAAATCGGTAGACCGATTTCAAAGAATAGAAAATTTCATCAGTTCGAATTTTGACTATATTTAATCAAAATCGGTTCAGCGGTGCAATAGTGATACGGATTTTAGTTAACTTATGAGTCAGCTATTATACCGACATATTATAAAATGCAACATATGCTGCTTGTCTGAATGAACACAATAGATTTGCGGAAACAATTCAACAACCGATTTGTATGCGGTTTCCATAAATAGGTACCTAGAGAAGATATTTGGGAAGGTTTAGAGTCTAGATTATTAACTTCCCATTGGAAGTTATTGTAATGGGTCCGAAAATCGAAATCAAAATGTATAACAAATGTTTATGTTTCAAGGTCATTACACTATTTTTATAAAGATTTTCTGTGTGTGTGTATGTGTGTGTGTGTATACGTACGTACGTATGTGATCATTTCTTTCTAAGACGAAATCTCGAGAATGAAAAATGATATCGACTACGTTAGGGTGCCAATCGACGCGTATTAACGTAAATATGATCTGAAAGAATTTTTTTCAAAATCAGTTCGTCGGAGCTAGAATGTTGAAATTCGACACGAAGTTTCTTGGAAACGTGGAAATGATGTAAAAAATCCTAAAGCTGAAAAATTCGATATAAGTAGCCTAAAAAACCACTAAGTACTACCTACATATTATATGCTTAGATATTTTACGGGCAATGGGCAAAAAAATCAAGTTTGTTTGATCGAGCTAAAATTCGATTTCCAGATGTTTCTAACACTGCTAAATGCAACTCTGTTGTAATTTTTTCGAAATTCTCGTATGTTGACCCTAAATCGGTATTTGAATGGCATCCAAAATTTCGAAAATAGTTATAAAGAAAGCCGCCTCAAAATCGATTCCCCGTTGAAGAGTTATAATGCTACAGACATTCATATAAACATACATCCCAAACACATAACACACCCATCTTTTTGGGTCGGGGATTAATAAACAGTTTATAGTCAGTGTTTCTAGAAATAAACTATAATGTTGATTTATTAAAGCTGTACATATTTCAAGTTGTTAATCATTGGTCCATTAGTGCCCACATTTTTAGACAACGAGACATTTTTAATTAATTACATTGTGTAACTGCGTATGATGCTGAAAAAAGTAAGTTTTGTGGGACATGTAGAAGGTTAAAAAATACAATAACTGTTCTTGTTTCAATAGAACATGCAAACATTGTAACGTCAGACTTTAAATCTTAAATTTTTATTAATAACTAAGTCCTCCGGCTTTAGGACTTAGGTTCATCATTAGATAAAATCTAAATTGTGTACAGTGTGTATCCGGTTTACTGTACAATAATGTTCATAGGGATCGGATGTCATCAATTAATACAGATCATGCACATAAAAGTGTATGCCTGTGATTTTCGAATTTTCAGTTTTTAAATACTTTGTCTGTTTATACATTCTCGATTACTAAACCAAATTTAATCTTAAAAAAATTGTTGTCTGTCGGTCTTTGTCTGTACGAACGGATTTAGCTCAAAAACTGCGGAAGCTGTTGATATGAAGTTATATACACAGGTTATAGATAGTAATTCTGGGGCCATCTTTGTTTCATCGTGATATCTCAAACAGTTCCGAAGATATGATGAATTATGATGAGCAGGAGTTGTTGGATTCTGTGAAGCGGTTGGTCGATTCGGAATCGTTTCTGAGTCATTTTGCAGGCGATTCAGAATCGTTTCTGAGTCGATTTGGAATCGTTTCCGAGTCGTTTCGCAGGGTGTTTTGGAATCGTTTCTGAGTCGTTTCGCAGGGCGATTCGCAATCATTTTTGAGTCGTTTCGCAGGGTGCGATTCGGAACCGAATGCAGGTCAAATACCGCATTCAAATACAGTGGAATCTGACAAGGCTTCATCCATGGTGCAATAGCAAAACTAAAATAACGGAGATTACGACAGTTAATTGACAAGGAAGCTTTAGTGTAGATTACATTGTAAATATATATATATATATATTAAATATATTAAATTCCTTTGGTTCCTTTAGGAACATAGGGCTTCTACAAATGCTCTGAAACAAGGTCTATATCGAGAGCGAGTCTCTTAACTTCTTGCCAGGTGACGCCATGTTCTCTCATTTCGGCTTCCATAGTGCGTCTCTAAGTACATTGTAAACACGTTACAGATAATTAGCGCTGAGAGACAAAAAAAAACTAAATTGATAAAAATAATTTTCCTGAACCGTAACCGGCGACTTTACCCTACTTTCATGTAATATAATTTGCCTTTAAGTGTAAGATGATTCTGACCATGTCGTATGAAATGGCAACGTAAAATTAATACCAAGGTGAGTGCTATTTCTTATTTAACACCTGTAATTTTCGAACCAATATATTTAATGTTAACGCCGATGATGAATGAGATGTATTAACAAATTACTGATAATTTTCTACACGTAAAACTTGCGCATAATGCTAATATCAATTTCGTGAATTTGCAGTCGCGCGTGCGCTCGTGTTATGCATTTAAAATGGATTGATTTTTTTATGTACAGTGTGTTGGACAAAAATTGCAATGACAAATATTGTATGCACTGCCAGATATAGTTTGAAAAACAATAATCACATTTTTACTTCCCACCTCTACTATGGTAGGGAAGTAATGGATTCAGTCCGAAAACAATATTTCGAGATTTTAACAGATTTTCACGTTTTGAGACCCTAGCAATCGTTTAAAATCATTTTCCGACTGATGTCTGTATGTGTGTGTGTGTGTGTGTGTGTGTGTGTGTGTGTGTGTGTGTGTGTGTGTGTATGTGTGTGTGTGTGTATGTGTGTGTGTATGTGGTCAATTTTTCGCCTTCGATATCTTAAGAACGGAACAACATACGGGCATGCCGATTGTTCTATTGTGTTTATCAGCCTTTAACTTAGATCTGATTAGATTTTGAGTCAAATCGGTTCAGTGGATCCTGATATATTCAAAAAAACGACCTCAATGTCACGTATTAACATAGGTAAAAAAAATATAAATGAATTATAGATGTTATAATATGAAAAAAATGTAAATATTTTTTTCTCTAAAATGTATAGTTTTCGAGAAAAAAAATATTTTACTAAAAAAAATAAAAATTGTACGTAAATCAAGGTAACCATGATTTTTGCTATATTAAGTTAGCCATCAGTAGATCACCAAACAAAAAAGAGGGCCATGCTTTCTTCAAAGAATAAAAATTAAATTGTGTTTTAAAGACCACCAACAGCTAAGGTTAATTGGGCCTAGTCAAAGAATAAAAAAAAAGAGTGTTTATTAACTTCCCATTGGAAGTTATTGTAATGGGTCCGAAAATCGAAATCAAAAAGGAAAAAAAATTTTTATGTTTCAAGGTCACTACACTATTTTTACAATACTTTTAGAAAGATGTCTGTGTGTGTGTGTGTGTGTGTGTGTGTGTGGGTACGTATGTACGTACGTACGTACGTATGTATGTGTCCATTTCTTTCTAAGACGAAATCTCGAGAACGAAAAATGATATCGACTACGTTGGGGTGCCAATCGACGCGTATTAACGTAAATATGATCTGAAAGGAATTTTTTTTAAATCGGTTCAGCCGTTCTTTTTTCTTAACCAAATAACCTCCAAAAAGTAGATTTTACACAATATCTCGCGAATAAAAAATTATATCGACTTCGTAAGGGTGTCAATCGAGGCGTGTTAACGTCATTTTGATCCGACATAAATTTTATAAAAATCGGTTCAGCCGTTTTTTTTTTTTTTAATTATTGATGTTTTAATGATTAAAATGATTACTTTTCTGTGTAATATCTAATTTAATTATTATTATTAAATATTTATCAAACTGGGAAGTTCGTTGTGTGGACCTCAAGGGTCGCACTTTAGTCCTAATAAACGACCCACCTCACGGCTTGTTTTTTGCAAATATTTACTAGGTGGGAAGTATAGGACTGATCATCAGTCGAATTTTTTATCATTAAATAGCGCCCACGATTTTATAACCAACATTTGAAAGTTATTTTGTACCGTTTTGTGCAAAATCTTAATGAAAATAAAACCGTTTTACTTAAAACGTTTTTGATGTGAAACATCTTATATCGGGCTGTGAACAGCCGCGTGAGGGGAAATATGCAACGAAATTTATGGTCCGCTCCTTCGCTGCTGTTCTCCCCACCACCGCGGCACTCTCTCTCTCTCTCTCTCTCTCGACTTCCGCGCGCTCGGGCACGGGAGCCGCGTGTGTTACAGTGCAGTATAAAGGATTACGTCAGCATAACAGTTAGTTGCTGCTTTTGAAAAAATATATACTACTACACAGAGAATACCACCGAGTTCAATAACGTTTTCTTTGATGTTTCACATCTGTCGGGGGTCTCGAGACCCACACCCTTTTTTTAATTTATTTTATTTTTTACTTTTTAGCTTCTATGTGTAATTCAAGACCACTTTCCATCTCCATCATCAGATCAGCTTCATGTCACCATAACATTGTGTTGTCAACTGAACTACAGATATGTGCAAAATTTCACTTCTATCGGTTAACGGGAAATGGGTGAAAATTCGATTTAAAAGTGCAATTTGTACTCGGACGAAGCCGGGTCGGTCGGTTACCTATAGCCTGACCAGACAATGATTTTTATCATTAACAAGCAAATACATTGATATTGTCGCTAGTACTACAAAAGTCATTATTTTCACTCACTGCTCATTTCTCTTTCGTCATAGCGCAATAAAAGGTACCTACATAGTCTGTGTCAGTCGATAAGAAGTGAGCTTATAAATAGTGAAAGAATTTTTAAAATCGGTTCAGTAGTTTGGGCTTGATTGACTATAATTTTATTTATTTATTTATTTTTTTATTTTAATGTTAATGCTTCGGCCAAAGCCATTAGCATAAAAAGTTAACACATTAAATTTTATTTTTATCCATATATAAGTAGATATTGATGGTTTGAATTGTATAACAATATGTAATAGTCCTACCTGTTTGATTAAAAAAAACATTTTAATTTAAACAGGCTGTATATGCTTTTTAATTGCTTTACACAACTATAAGCAATTTATAATCATTAATACTTAGGTACATTTAAATCTGATTGAAATGGATTTTTTTTTATAATATACGAATTTGAATATTGATATTTTTGATAGCAAAAACGTGATTTACTGTCTGGTGCATTGACCATCAGCTAGGTACATACATTTATAATTATTTTTTTTTATTTATTAGACTAGAATCTAGATTTATATATAAATTTTGAACGTTTGTTTTCATTACGAAATGTTACTTTGAGGCCAACGAATAAACAATTTATCCTTAAAACACCAGCACGGTGAAAAATAATCGATAGGTATATTTATAAAATAGAATCCAGCGCTCCAGACGCAACCGATTTACAATATTGAAATAGAGGTATATTAAATCATTTTGAGGGGTGTATTAAGGAAATGCATTTTTAGTGTATTTGCCATAGAATATGGCACATACACTATTGGCGTCGGTCGGATGGCGGGACCTAGGGGTCGGACCAACATTTCTCGACGTTTCATACCCTCCTGAACAATTTGCCACCATTTTTGAAAATGTTTATATATATATATATATATATATATATATATATATATATATATATATATATATATATATATATATGTGTGTGTGTGTGTGTGTGTGTATATGTGTGTACGTGTGTGTGTGTGTGTGTGTGTACACGATAACTCTCGACAGACCTAATCGATTTAAACGAAATTTGGTACACACATTGGAACCCATCACCGCAAGAAGCCTATTTAAAATGGGCCGGATCGGACCATTTTCAGGGTTGTATTTAGGGGTTCCAAAAAGTTTTTGGGCCCAAAAATACCAAAAAAATTGTCAAAATCGTTTCAAAATTGGAATTTAACTCTTTAGTAAACATTAAAATGTGCTGCTAAAATTTTAATGAAATCGGCCCGACAGGACCGGACTTTCAAGTTTTATGAAAACACTAGTTTGTTGATATGGATTTACTTATGGAAGGGTGTATTTAATTTGGTGCAGATGTTGTACTGATAAAATCCATATCGAAATTTAGAAAAACTTAATTATTTTAAGGGATGTATTAAGGGGTTAAATTTTTATTTTGTCAAAAAACAAACTTAAGTTCACATAATAGTGCCACAATGCCAGTATTAGCAAATACACTATATTGTCGGCAGGGTTTGGCACTGCGACCCGAGTTTTTTTTATTTTGTCCAAAGGGCAAAAACAAATTTAAATGCATAAATGTATTTAAATACTCATTGAATGCTTAAGCAAATACTCTATTTTGTCCTTAAAAGTTGGGGTTCTGCACGGTGACCTCAATTTTTTTTTAATTATAATCAATACTTATGTGAGACAGCTCATCTCTACATTAAATTCTGATTAGGTTATGTATTTTGCAATGAAATATATTATTTTTAAAATTTAGTTTTTTGGTAGCAGCTATATTAAAACTGAAATTAAATTTTCAACGAGTAATTACAGTAATTATAGTCTATTAGTTATACAAAACACGTACCTACCTACCAACATCATAAATAATTAAAATGGACTTAAAAATAATTCCCCATTATTCGCCGCCATACCTCTATTAACTAAATATTTGTATCAAAATATGTTTCTTTTAAAAGGTTTAAAAAAATAGTTAAACTTTTATTAAAGTACAAAATAACCTTGATTTTTTCCTAATATTTATGTTATATAAGTGTATAATTAAGTATACTTATTGGTTTTGCTAATAGATTGAATTGTGTAAGTAATATTTTTAAAGTTGTTTTTTTGGTCTTTGTATACATGACAGTAATTTTAAAAGAATTTTTCCACAAGCTATTATTTTTTTGCTCATATACTTATAACTTCAAATTTGAATTCTATATTCGGATCTGACATAATATTATGGGAAGAATTTACTTTTGACGTAATAGATATGGAGACATGAGCGAGGTAATTTATTGTAAAATCAGTGCAATAGAACTATAGAATTTTCCCCTTTTAATGGTGTTAAAAATAGAAAATATCTGTCAATGAGCAAATAGGCAACCTTTTCACTTTAACATTTCATAATATAACTAGAGAAAATTGTGAACTCGAGATCTGTATTTACGCCGAAAAAATACAGATAATACAAATAGTGATACAATTTATTGCGAGTACCATGAAATTAGTTGAAAATATGAAACTGCAGTACTAGATAACTAAAAGTTTGGAATCTGTATTATAGTTAAAAAAACCGGCCAAGTGCGAGTCAGACTCGCGCAAGCGAGGGTTCCGTACAATAATAAAAATAAGGAGTTAGGTAGGGGTAAAAAATGAACAGATTTGTTTTTAAAAAGTTTTTTTACTTAATATGTATTTTATTTTGTTCTTTTTAATGTTTCAAAATTTTTCCATTTCAAATTCAATTAAATTATGTTTTTAAAGTAAAAAAAAATTCACAGATTTCGCAATCCTTGCAACCATCGAGGACATTGGAAATGATAACAGCATATATGAAACATAATTAACTGTTTATTATACACACAATATTTATCAATGCACTGTTTAGTTTTGTCAGGAATAACCCTATTATTCTTCTGTTATATACGCGTTCACTTTTGCTTGATTACTTAACTTTTAAATGGATTTTTCTACAGTATTTATTAACATTTGCTCAAAAATAGCACCGCAGATCGTCGCAAATACCTCTTAATTAACTAGACATGATATAAAACACATTTCGAAAAAATTGCACTTGTTCAATTTTGTATGATTGCTCCTCACTTGATCGCGACACCGTTGTCTTTTGGCCTTGAACGAAAACTCGTAACTCTGCCCCCATATACGAACAGAAACATTTCCAATGTTAAAAAACAATGAAATAAAAAAAATCCGAAACCCAGTATCGAACCAGGGATCTTTCAGTCAACTGAGCCAGTCGAACAATGTTGCTACACGCTCATAATGCAGACTCCAGTCGTAAGTTCTGCTATGCTGTATTATGAGCGTGTAACAACATTAATTTATCAAAATTAACTGATTATTTTATTCTAATTATTATTTGCCAGGATTCATGCCATAACAACATACAATCTGTGAACATTTAAACTAGTCACTTCAAACCGTTTGTGAGATAGAACCTTGTGAAATACGGTCGGACATCGTAGACTCATGAGTAATAACGGGATACGGAACCCCAAAAACACACACCACACAATATCGCGATTCACGATCAAAATTATGTTACCAATATGTCAGATCCCAATAGCTATACTTATAGTGCATTGACAATCCAAATATTTTTGAAAAAAAAAAACTCAGCTTAGAATCTTGCCGAAAATTTGTTTTTGTACAGAATAAAATAACGTGACCCCTTAATACAGCCCTTCAAATGTTTAATTCAATATTCGGCATGCATTTTATTGACCCAACATTTGCATCAAATTATAACTATCTGCAAATTTGTGTTTTCATAAATTGTGTCCGTATTTCTGAGGTTATATCCAGCTGTCATCGTATTTGAATCTGAATGTTTACACATCTCTTGAGAGTACCGTAGATTTACTGACTTTTCGTGTCAGAGTTTGATAATTTATTGTCATATTTTTCTATTTAATTATACCCAATTTTATTGTTTAAAAATGCACATTAGTTTTGCTTAAAACTAGAAAATTTATTGGTGTTTATATAAAATATTGCAAATTTTTTGTAGTTAACAAAAAACAACATATCATCAAACAATTTTGTTGTTTAAAATACAGTTGAATTGCTTAGGGTGTTCCTGAAAATTTGCATAATGTTAAGTTTTATTCGTCAACTATTATTTATTGGCATTGTTTAGGAAAAATTGTTTGACGTTATACGATTATTAAATAGGAATTTAAACTTCAAACCGATAGATAAAGCAAACAACGCATTAAATTCATTAAATGTCAAACTACAATAGACGTATGGCAATTAATTATAATTATTATAATATTATAGTTTCATCACTACCACAAATTGTTGTGATAAATTGTAAAAATGACAAATAATTAATATTTCAAGTGCAAGTTTTTTTTGTCTCCGAAAATTGATACTTGTTACATGAATGATTGATCCACTATCACTGTGCAATTAGACTATTTTTAGACATCCATAATTTATTAAACATCTTCATATATTATAGTCTAGCACGTACTGGCGCACGAGTTCCAAAAACTATTCGGCCAACATTTTTTTGCGTGATTCTTTTTAGTATATAGTATTGTTTAAAACGTAATTATTTAAACAATTGCAAGAAAATTATATTTTTGAATAGGACAAATTTTTTTCGTATTTCTTGACTAAATACGAACATAACATCTCTTTTTGATAATTTTGAGGCATTAAAAATGAGTCCAAAAATTCAATGCGGTATACATTTTTTTTTATATTCTTTATACTGTTGTTAATAAGATCCGCCAGCGAGAATAAGAACATTTTCATTATTAATGTTCCTTAAACTATTGCTGTCTCTGTCTGGCTCACACGCCGCATCGACCGTTTAATTTTTTTTCTCGCTAATGGATGTCATTAACAAAAGTATAGGTAAAGAATATAAAAAAACGTTTTTTATATCGCATTGAATTTTTAGACGAATTTTTAATAACTCAAAAGTTATCAAAATATTTATGTTTACAAAGTAAAATAAAAATATTTATGATTTACATTTTGATATTTTTAAAAATATCAAAATGTTATTCATAATGCTACTTTGCAAACAGATTTTAACTTGAAAAGGCTCTTAGACAAGAGAAGTGAAACGTCGTTATAATCTTAAGTAAATAAATTAAATTTCAACGGCAAAAGTCTTTGCAATCTTAAGTTATACCTTGTTAAAAATGCAGCTGTTGTTGACATAAAATAACCAATTTTCAAAATTCATATCTCTGAAAATATTGAATTTATCACAAAAAGTCATAAGACATGTTATGTTCTTATTTAGTCAAAGAATACGAGAAAAAATTGTCCCGTTCACAAATTTCATTTCTGGAAATTGTTTAAATCATTGCGTTTTAAACAATATGGCGCAAGTTGCCCCGTAGCAACATGCATTTTTATGATCAGTACCTACATACTAAAGAGAATCACGCAATAAAATTTGGCTTAATATTGTTTGGAACTCATGAGCCAGCACGGGCTAGACTATTATAATAAGTAAATGCATTGTATTTTTTGCTATTTATAACTGCTGGTAAATTATTTGATTTATGGAAGTTATTAGTTTATAACATGTATTTATAATATCATCATATGCAGTTTATACTTCGTTTTAAAAACTGTTTTTTTTCCATAAAATTGTATATTTTGCAGTAGATTTATATAAACGGTCCGGTGGTATTTCTACCTAACGTTTCGTCTACAACTGCGGTAGACATTCTCAAAGGCGATGTGTCAGCGGTCGAAGTGTCCTCCTTGGCGGCTCACAGGTCACACTTCGACCGCTGCCACATCGCCTTTGAGAATGTCTACCGCAGTTGTAGACGAAACGTTAGGTAGAAATATCGCCGGACCATGGCCTACAAGCCCGGAAACCATAAAGATTTGGATTATAATATGGTTCATAACAATATCACTAATTGTAATAATTTTTGAAGTTTTTAGAACACAGTGTTTTTAATTATTCTATATAAACATTGATTTGACTCTTAACATTTGATATTGGTGGAAAGTTTTGCTGCATAACCTGCATAAATAAATTTAAAATTGTAAAATAGAAGATAATAACAAAAAAAATAAAACTTCGACGAGCAATCAACTCCGGTTTATGATGGTCTTGTTTTGATGGTATTT
Source organism: Mongoloraphidia duomilia (assembly GCA_039654895.1). NCBI lineage: Eukaryota > Metazoa > Arthropoda > Insecta > Raphidioptera > Raphidiidae > Mongoloraphidia > Mongoloraphidia duomilia. The sequence goes on from CM077516.1 coordinate 52,758,248, forward strand.
AAATGATGATCTCGAATTTCGTAATAAACTGTACTAACTTAATATACCTAATAATAAGCACGTAGATACTAATTGTAATGCTCGATCTAGTTTTTAGGCGCGATCTTAGCGAAGCTAGAAGCGCCTATATACACTCGCTTTGTCTGTGAATCTGTGAATCTGTGAATCTGTGAATCTGTGAATCTGTGAATCTGTGAATCTGTGAATCTGTCACGCTATTTTGTGTCACGCGTACAGCCCAAACGGATGAACCAATTTTCAAAAACTTTTTTTTGTTCGATTCCTCTCGGGGTCTATTTGATCCTAACGTCGCCCGATTTTTGAATTTTGGCCCCAGAGGGGAGCAAATTAAAAAAAACGGTGTTTTTTGCTTATAGTTTGCTCAATTTAAGTCAGATCGATTCGAAACCTGTCTTAAACGAAAGAGCAGAAAATTTTAGATAGATTTCATGTATAATATTGTGTCAAAATAGTTTTTTTATACAGATTTATATGATTATTAAACTAAATAAATGCGACTTTATCTAATAAATCGCGAACTTGTTTCGGTTGTCCTTGTCTGTTGCACAGTGTGATATGGATATTGGAAGATAGCGTATGCTCTATCTTATATTGCATTATTTTAATATAGTTATTCAATTTTTTGACTGCTGATGTTTGAATTTAAGTTTAAAAACCCTGGCCTACTGAGTTAAAATGACGTGTAACTAATTATCGACGTCGATCGGATGGCGAGACCTAGGGATCGGACCAAAACTTCTCGACGTTCATACCTTCCCGAACAATTTGACTTTCTCTGTCTGTATGTCTCTTTGTACGCTTATAACTCAAGAACCACTGATCCGATTTATATGATTTTTTTTTAAGTAAATAACTTCTTATGCGACTGCGAGTTTTAAAATATTCTGGCATCACGCAAAAGCAACCGAACTGATTCTCAAATAAAAACGTATGTTCTGACATCACGCAAAAGTAAGTAGGTAGTAGATGCTTTGTTTTTTAAACGGTATGGTTTAATTTAGCTTGATCCCGTATATTTGTTACAAATCTTGCGACCGACTGAGTTGAAATTTTGCACACATGTGTAGCTACGGTGACAAAACAATATTATGGTAACTAACTGACCGGCCCGGTTCGTCCGGGCGTAAATCGTACTTTTGAACTTTCACCCACTTTCTATGATCCGATTGAGTTGAAATTTTGCACACATCTGTAGCTCCGGTGACAATACAATATTATGGTAACTAGCTGACCGGCCCGGTTTCGTCCGGGTGTAAATCGTACTTTTGAATTTTCACCCACTTCCCGTGATCCGATTGAGTTGAAATTTTGCACACATGTGTAGCTCCGGTGACAATACAATATTATGATAACTAGCTGACCGGCCCGGCTTTCGTCCGGGTGCAAATCGTACTTTTGAATTTTCACCCACTTTCTATGATCCGATTGAGTTGAAATTTTGCACACATCTGTAGCTCCGGTGACAATACAATATTATGGTAACTAGCTGACCGGCCCGGCTTTCGTCCGGGTGTAAATCGTACTTTTGAATTTTCACCCACTTCCCGTGATCCGATTGAGTTGAAATTTTGCACACATGTGTAGCTCCGGTGACAATACAATATTATGATAACTAGCTGACCGGCCCGGCTTTCGTCCGGGTGCAAATCGTACTTTTGAATTTTCACCCACTTTCTATGATCCGATTGAGTTGAAATTTTGCACACATCTGTAGCTCCGGTGACAATACAATATTATGGTAACTAGCTGACCGGCCCGGCTTTCGTCCGGGTGTAAATCGTACTTTTGAATTTTCACCCACTTCCCGTGATCCGATTGAGTTGAAATTTTGCACACATGTGTAGCTCCGGTGACAATACAATATTATGATAACTAGCTGACCGGCCCGGCTTTCGTCCGGGTGCAAATCGTACTTTTGAATTTTCAGAGGCAAAAGGTCTTTCTCCGGTAACGTTTCAGTGGATCGGATAAATGTTATAAAATCAGACTAAGGAAATAAAGCACAAAAAAATAAAATGGCGTCAGATTTCAAAATGGCGGCCATATGTACTTTTTTGTAAAAATTATCCGATTCTTTTGAAAATTAATATTTGAGAGTTTTATAGGACACAAAAAATAAAATGACGTCAGATTTTTCAAAATGGCGGCCATATGAACTGTTTTGTAAAAATTATCCGATCCTTTTGAAAATTGATATTTGAGAGTTTCATAGGACACCAAAAAATAAAATGACGTCAGATTTTTCAAAATGGCGGCCACATGTACTCTGTTGTAAAAATCATCTGATCCTTTTGAAAATTGATATTTGAGAGTTTCATAGGACACAAAAAAATAAAATGATGTCAGATTTTTCAAAATGGCGGCCATATGTACTTTTTTGTAAAAATTATCCGATCCTTTTGAAAATTGATATTTGAGAGTTTCATAGGACACAAAAAAATTAAATGGTGCCAGATTTCAAAATGGCGGCCATATGTACTTTTGTGTAAGAATTATCAGATCCTTTTGAAAATTGATATTTGAGAGTTTCATAGGACACAAAAAAATAAAATGACGTCAGATTTCAAAATGGCTGCCATTATATATACTTTTTTGTAAAAATTATCCGATCCTTTTGAAAATTGATATTTGCGAGTTTTATAGGACACAAAAAAATAAAGTAGCGTCAGATTTCAAAATGGCGGAAATATGTAGTACTCCTTTCTAAAAATTATACGATCCTTTTGAAAATTGATATTTGAGAGTTTCATAAGACACAAAAAAATAAAATGACGTCAGATTTCAAAATGGCGGCCGTATGTACATTTTTGTAAAAATTATCCGATCCTTTTGAAAATTGATATTTGAGGGTTTCATAGAACACAAAAAAATGAAATGACGTCAGATTTAAAAAAGACGGCCAAATGTAGTTTTTTGTAAAAATTATCCGATTGTTTTGAAAATCGGTATTTGAGAGTTTCAAAGGACACAAAAAAATAAAATGACATCAGATTTAAAAATGGCGGCCGTATGTACTCCTTTCTAAAAATTATACGATCCTTTTGAAAATTGATATTTGAGAGTTTCATAAGACACAAAAAAATAAAATGACGTCAGATTTCAAAATGGCGGCAATATGTACTTTTTGTGTAAAAATTATCTGATCTTTTTGAAAATAGATATTGACGAGTTTTATAGAACGCAAAAATATAAAATGACGTCATATTTTAAAATGGCGGCCATAAGTATATACTTCTTTGTAAAAATTATCCAATCCTTTTGAAATTTGATATTTGAGAGTTTAATAAGACACAAAAAAATAAAATGGCGTCAGATTTCAAAATGGCAGTCAAATAATAACTTTTTAATTGTATTGTTTATATCTTTGATAAATTCGGTTTTATATACAATGCGTAAGAAACATAGCTTCTGTCGGGTATCTTACGACACCTCAAGACTTTTTTTTTTAGCTGGTTCCGAGTTTCGCTTAATAGTCAACCGTTGCTATGGAAAATTGTTTAAAAAATTCACTGCACTATTTTTTCTATGTAATCCAATACATATTTACATTAGGTCTTATGGCCATAGCCTACTACAAAATTGATCTTCTTAGTGTTATTTTCCCTATGTTCGGTAAAACCGTTTACACACAATACCTACATGAATATCGCGCCTTGTAATTCTTGAATTACTTGTATGCTCCAAAATTTTTTTGTGTAGTCTTTTATTTTACATACACGATTACATGTTATTTAAAGTCAAGTGTAAAATATTTAATTATTGTTATTGACCTATTTGTAATGGTTTACGTGTTTTATTGAAAAATCGATAAAAATACTACCTATTTATTTGAATTTCTAGATTGTATACGTATTTTAAACGACACAGAAGGAATTATGGTACAGCTTGTTTAACATAGCTGTGCGGGTAAATCGTGTCCGTGCAGTTTAGATTGTGACGGATAGCATTCACAGAGCGTCAGTAGTATACATAGTATTCACATGTATGGTCCGAAAAAAATAAACAATTAATTCAAACAAATAAATTCGTAAGTTTGTCTTTAGTTGTAAGTTTTTAACCAAATTTCGACATATATGTATACAGTTTATTGCTATCCATTTTGTATAACGATCGATATGTACGTAATATATTCAAAACAATGTTTTGTCTTATCTCGAAATTCATAGGGATTTGAAAATCCTAAAGTGTTAAATAGTGTAAAAATCCCAAAACTTCGCGTTGAATGTATATAGAAAAAAATGACAATGTTGGGATTTGAACCAAAGACTCTCAACTTTACTGGTTGTTAAGTTAAAAAAGCAAATTTAAAAAAAATAGATCTTTTTTATCAAACTGCTGCACTACCCGAATGATAACGCTTCTCTCCGAATGGAAGGTTCATTACTAATAACGCCGACTAAGCGTGGTTTCGCACACACCACTACTGACTTCCGCATAAGATAAGAAAAACGAGATGTACGGTAAAAAACCATGATCGTGCTCTAACACTCGGGTGACGACCGACGAAACTTGGCGCTACTCGAATTCATGACAGTAGAAGACCCCTTGCAGAGGAATTAAACTGGAAAGAGCTGCTTTTAAATATAGCTCTTTCAATGAGTATTGAGCACAAAACATAGCTTATTATGAGTAGAAAATGCTTACAAAAGCTGTTTTCTGTACGATAAACGGTTCCGGGGATATTCGCAAAAAACGAAATTTTTTTTTCAATTTCAACACCCTGTATCTCTAAAATAGTGCATTTTAGAGGGTAAGTTAATAGAAACTTTGTTTCATATTTTTGGACGAGTTATCACATCCTGAAGTCCTGCGCATATATTATGAAACACCCTGTATATAAAACGAAGTCGTGTTCGTTACACCATTCTGTTAGTTACACCATTTATAACTCAAGAACGGCTGGACCGATTTTCATGATCTTTGATTTCTTGGATTTGTCTCCGCCCGCAATAGCAGAATAACTATTAAAACATCGGAATGTAATTATAATATTATTATTATATTATTATTATATAATATTATATGAGTGAGTAGTGTATTGCAGTCCGGGCGAAGCCGGACCGGGCTGCTAGTACATAAATAATTTAGATTCGCGATCAACAAATATTATGAGATGATCATTTTCTGCATAAGTATTTCTAGCGCGATTAAATAAAATGTAATGTAAACATGTTTTTCTTAAAAATTTAACGGATTAAAATGCAAAAATAAGATCTAAGAATATTCTGGAAAGAGAGAGGTAAAGAGAAAGTGAGCGAGAAAGAAGAAATTTTATAGCCCACATTGTTTATTTGATGCAATGTTTATTCCCAAAACCTCCGTTTAAAACAGGGTGGGCTGATGACACTTAACTAATACCGAGACTAGGTAATACAAAAAAAAAAAACAGAATTTAAAAAGCTATATAAGACAGCAAATTTCACGGGAGACCCGTTTTGTAATTATTAAAAGGTGTCAAGGTGGATTGTTCAGTCAAATTGTGATTTGTGATTAGAAAAGGCATTTAGAACTGTTTTTTTTTGTTGCATTATTAAGCTTAAAACATGCATACATTAAATAAAATATTTAGGATTGTATGTAGTATTAATTATCGCATTTCTCGGATTTATCCGGCCTGAAATAAAATAAAATACAAGAACACTAAAAAGTGTGATTAAAAACCAATTAAAAAAAATTACACCGACTTCAAAAAAAAGGAATCAAAAAAGGATAAAATAATTGTTCTTTTTGTTTTACAATCAGCTTCCCCACAAAAAATACACCACGATTATTTTTCTGCAATTTTTAAGTATGGGCAACTTTCTGATTTGCTTTGATCTAAAATTAAGTTTGATGTAAAAATTGGAGTCCAAATAATCAAAACTACGAGTCAGCATTAGTTAATAGTACATTGTGCCACAAGGGAGGAAAGTGCTACATTTCCTCCCGCGTATTTGCCACCCTCGCATTCGGCTCGGGTGGCAATTTTATACGCGGGAGGAGATGTAGTAATTTCCTCCCGTGTTGCGCATACTATTTTTTCTCCTGCCACGCCGAAAGTTCACAAAATTGAAAAAAAAATTTTAAAATTATTATTTTTATTTTATTTTATTATTAAAATCATTAAAAAATAATTTTAAAGGAAATAATTTTAATGTGTAGGAGACAGAAGTAGGTGCGTGAGAGCCGGCATAAGTACTATTGCGCACGCGCACTTGTCCGTACCACGGGAATAAAGAGCGACTTTGTTCCCGCTTGGCAGGGACGAAAATACATACTTTCGGCCTAGGTAGGAGAAAAAAATATTTCTTTTAGATCCTGATCTAAAATTTTATTATTAGTGGTATGAAATCAACGTCGTGCAAAAACCAAATTCGAAATTAAATAAAAATGTAGATATATCATAATATACCTATAGGAAACCATAAATATGTGCCCCCAAAGGCAATATCAATAAAAACAGAAACGTACATTATAGGCCTTTATAATGCGAAATACTGTTTGCACAAAAAACACATTTTTTTCAAAAAACACAGCAAAACTTTTATTATACACGTGGAAAAGGAATGTTTAACAACACTTTTCAACAATTGCATTGTTTTAAATCAATAATTTTAACATTAAAACAATAATCATCAACACAGCTAAAATTGCAATAATTTATAGTGACAGTTCGATGCTCAGATTTTTTTTATTTCTAATCAGTGGCACCAACGGTCAAAAGTAACTCATTTTTAATGCAATTTAACCTTTGTATACCTGTAATGATAATATAATTTCTTTTTATTTAACAAAGAATACTTTGTCAGTTTCGACATGTTTTGAAAAATTAATATTTTATATGGTCTAGATATTAGTTTATTTCCGGCGGCTTCGCTCGCGTGTAACTTTTTAACAAAAATCCTAATCCGATTGCAACCGGATAAAAAATACCCTATATCTACTAAAAAATCTGATTGCTAGTAGATAGTGTTCAAAGTTCAATAAAAATCAGCCCAGCCGTTCTTGAGGAACATTAATGCTGGTAAAAAGAGGCAGAAATTCCAGAAACACATTTTTCCGTCAAAATATCCGAAATACTCGCAAACAGACAGACGTCTTTTTAATATTTGATGAACCCTTAAAATATATTTGCAGACTGTTAGACGTCTATAAAGTTCGATTTATATTATCCGGTTAGACACGGTGCGGGAACGTAGCGTTTCCGGTAAGACGAACATTTTTACATGCAATTCAAATACGAGTATTGATACGTGTCTGAACGGACGGGATCCGCTACGTATAAATATTCGCATTTTAAATGCATGTAAAAATGTTTGTTTTGCCGAAAACGCTACGGTCCCGCGCCGTGTCTGACCAGATAATATAAATCGACCTTTACTGGTACCTCGCTACCTTTTGAGTCCAGGACTCCAGATAGCGGCAGATTTAATATAAGTAAGGTTCGACGATTGTAAAACGGAGGAAAAATTATTTTATCCTTTTAAAAGGCAAGCGGATTCCCTAGTGCGGTAAGTAAAACACTTTCCGCACACCTGCTTGTATAAATGGATCATTTTTATTTATTTATTGTGGATTATAGACGCGTCGACAACTTAGGTCATTAGCGTCTTAATTACAACAAATATCACATATCACTTAAAACTAAATAACATCACAAAACATCCATGAGCAGAGGTAGGATTCGAACCCACGACAGTCTGATTCAGAGGCCGCGACGCTACCAACTGAGCCATACTGTCCTCTAAATGGATCATTAAAGGCCACGATACAAAGTAGCTATTTTGTAGTGGGTATGGCAAAAAGTATTTTAATAGCGGTGGAGAATTTTCTATGACAGAATAACTTGATCACATTTGATCAAACTTTAAATTACGTTACGCAAGAACGTGAAATGCAATGACCTCAAACATTAGGTAATAGTTATAAATTTGCGTAGAGAATGATATATATTTAATAAAAACGAATATTTAATTACATAATTAACAGGACAAAACATATTTCGACTTGAAAAAATAAAATATAAAAATCACTTCACTCAATATAAAAATATTCAAGTCTTAAACCAACAAAAGGAAATCTAATTGCAATTGTTTTAGCTTTGTTTTTGTAACCATTCCTTTGTATTGGATCAAGTACCCAACATATGCAAGTAATTAATATTGTTAAATTCCATGAATTATGTCTAATATTTAAAAAACAATCGTATCTGAGATGACGGAAACTATAAAAATATTGCCAATAATCACATCACATGCAAAAACAATTATAACCCCGAAATTGTTTTGTTTTAGATCACTATTTTATAAAAGTTAACAAAAGAAACTTTGTTAAGAATTGAAAATATAACTCACCGTTATTGTTCAACCAAATATCACAATATTAATTAGCAATATTAATTAAAAACAAACATAACACAGTTAAATTATAATCGTCAAAAATGATTTTAAATCAACTGACACTTGATAGTCACATTTCGATAATGTCCGGTAATGTCCGAATCTATAATAGCCGGTACGAGTTTATACGACCCCTATACATTATTGCATAGAATAATTTTGTTAAAATGCATTTTTTATTTTCGCTCAAAAAACTATTTTTCGCATAACGCCGCGTTTTAAAAATATTAAACACGTATCGACAACATGTTTAACTACAAAATGCAACTTTTTTATAATTGAAAACACTATTTTTTAATAATTAATTTTGAAAAAAACCATGCTGCTGTCAAACGAATGCAATTTATTCCACTACACAAGAAATTACTATGTTCTTTTTTTTCAGCTTGACAAGGAGGAATGACGATTTTTTTAATGTTCAACTTTTTATGCTACCTACCAAATCTTACCAATAGATGAAAAATTGTGTTTTTTAATAAAATTACAGATTTAGATATTTATGGCAACCGATTATGTATGGATGATGCCAAAATGATAAAATTAGATAATTAATAACTTAATAATTCAGTTTTTTACAATTTTATTCTTTATTCACTCTAATGAAAAGAGATAGGGTCGCTTCGGATCCCCTTCCAGACGATAGTCGCCGAAATATATCCCCAGGCTGCATATCCCACGCTAACACTGGAAAAAATGCAGTTCAAACTTCGAATTTGTGGAGAAATGGCACGTTTTTTAAGCAATATTAACACTAAACAGAGCTGTAAAACTTTATCTGAAGATACCTTTTGAGTTTTGACCAGAGAACGATAGATTAATCTCCGTTCACGTTAGTATCGTTTTTGACGAGTAACACGGCTATCTTGATTAAAAAGTAGCCGGGCAAAAAGTACCTACTCTTATATCTATTTTGGGTGCCAGTTGACAATGTATTTATTTATTTATTAATGTAGGTTATAGACGCGTCGACAACTTAGGTCAGTAGCGTCTTAATTACATTAACTAACAACTTCAATAAAACTAAATTACATTACAAAACATCCATGAGCGGAGGTGGGATTCGAACCCACGACAGTATGATCCAAAGGTCGGCTACGCTAACCGTTACACCACACTGTCCTCTCAGTTGACAGTTGTACCTAGTTTTCAGTCCACCCGGTACAAATAGCAGACATAAATTCTGGCATCTGCAGATACGTGTTCTCCTGCCTATATATAGGTGCTATAGCCAAAAAAAAAAGAACGGACACGCCACCCGCACCATTACTATATCTTTCATTTACCACTGTCGCGTTATTTTCTACATTTTTATACTTCGCTTAATAGCAATTTGTGCAGGCGGGGAAATCATTTAAGTAAAACTTCTTTACGCATGGTAGAGTGATTTGGATTCATGCGGATGAATGGCTAACGAAAAGACTCTGACGTGACGAAATGCTGCAACGTAGTTTGGATGTGTGTCTGCACACCAAACAGCGTTGCATCTTACAGAAATTTGGATAAATTAGGCAATGTCTGCCCCAAAGCAAATACACAATTTTGTCGGCAGGGTTTGGCACTGCGGCCCGAGTTTTTTTATCTTATTATATTTTCTAATAAAATATAATAAAAAA